>JAVIAB010000059.1:47017576-47047576 GCA_032433765.1 Megaustenia siamemsis | reverse complement strand
CCGATATCTTCAGCGTGGGGTAATGGACTTGGAAAGCGTTGCGAAGAATGTCTACGTCTACTGCGATCTCGTTTCCCCCAGACCGGTCGGGGATGTGATGGTACCTCTCCTAAGGAGCTTGCCTGTTCTCAATAGAAATCACACCTCGGTGTTTCAGATCTACGATAAGCCTCACTACCTACCCCTGAGTAGATTTTCCTTCGATACCGTCGAGATCCTTTTAGCCAACGAACACGGAAAAACCATTCCATTCACCAGCGGACCGTCGGTGCTAACGGTACACTTTCGAGTGAAGAAGCATCTCGAGCTGGTATAATGGTGAGACACACCCCCCTTCATCGCGATGTTGAGTTATACGAAGACTTTTACTGTTGTCAGGCGGGTGATGGGATGCCCGTGTTTATAGGAGGTCGAAGTCAGAGCGGTCGAGGAATCGGTAGTTTCTTCGGTGGAATCGGGAGGGCTATTTTACCCTGGTTAAAAACCGGCGGTAAGGCCTTGCTCAGAGAAGGATTGGGGACCGGTCTGCAGGTCGCACAGGACGCATTAGCCGGGAAAAATGTCGGTGAAGCTTTCAAAGACCGAGCTAAGGAGGCCGGTCAGCGGTTGCTACACGGGGCCGTAGACCACCTGCGTGATAACAACCAATCAGGAAGTGGTTTACGACAAATCAGAAAGCGAGTTATGAAGTTACCCCCGCCGGGAGAACCGGTTACGAAGATGATAAAATCGACAGCTAGACAGGTCCCCCTTCATTCGGTGTACAACCAGAAGAAGAAGGAGAAGACGAGGATGGCAAAGGATATTTTCGACTAATAATGTCCCTCGTTCACCCCAAATCGTGCGAATGTCTTCACTCTGGTTTGGATTTATTTAGCGTTCCACCCACACAGACATCTCTAGACTCTGGCCAGTTTATTGAAATTCGTCCGATCGCAGCCTTGTCGCATAGCGCACCGATAGAGTTTTTCATTTCTGGAAACAGCGAGGAGTATCTAGATCTTTTCAACACGTTTTTGCAGCTGCGGGTCAAGATCACCCTCCCGAATGGTGATAGTGTACCACCCGATGCTGAGGTAGGACCGGTCAACAATTACCTTCTATTTTCACAAGTCGATGTATCGTTAAACGACACGTTGGTTACACCGTCGGAGAATACCTATCCTTTTAGAGCGGTGTTTGAGGCTACGCTAAACTACGGGGAGGATGCGAAAACGGGATACTTGACGGCCGCTCTGTTCTACAAAGACAGAGCTGGCCACCATGACGATTTGAAAGAAAATGAGGGTTTTAAAACACGGCGCGATTTGACTTCGGGTAGTAAAGAGGTTGAAATGATGGGTCGTTTGCACTCTGATGTCTTTGTGCAGGACAGTTACATGTTAAACAGAGTCAATGTGAAGATAAAACTCACGCCCTCGAAGGATGTGTTCAGCCTCATGACTCACGATAGGTCTGCGGGTTACAAGAGTGTTATCACCTACGCCGCGCTCGTGGTCAGGAAAGCTAAGCTAAACCCCGCGATTTCTCTGGCTCACGAAAAGGCTCTCTTGAGCGGGAATGCTCGGTACCCGATCAAGAGGGTTACCATCAAGACATTTTCCATCGCTAGCGGGATGTTCTCCCACAGTCAAGACAATTTAATTTTGTCTCAAACACCGACCCGTGTAGTGATAGGTCTGATTACGGCCAGTGCGTTTAATGGCGTTTATTCAGCTAAGCCGTTCAATTTTCAACACTTTGGTCTGATTTATATGAACCTGACGGTTGACGGGAAATGCATCTCGGAAAAGCCTCTAACTATGGACTTTGAACGAAATCAATACGCGAGAGCTTTTTTCGGCACAAATCTGGCCATGGGTCTGATTGGTAAAGACGCCGGGAATAACGTTGCTTATAGAGAGTTCAAGGACGGATATTGTCTATTTGGTTTTGACCTCTCGTCTAGTCTACTGGACGGCTCCCATTTTGAGCAAGCCACAAGCGGACCCTTGTCGATAGAACTCAAGTTTGCCGCTCCCACAACTACTCCCCTCCAAGTCATCGTCTACGCCGAGTTGGACTCAGTGCTCGAGGTGTCGAAGACAAGGCAGATTCTAACAGACTTCACCTTTTGAGCGAGAGAGAGAGAGAGAGAGAGAGAGAAGATGAACACGATGGAGATTTACAACCTTTTGATGTCGGATATTTTCTTTCGACGTTGTTCCCTTGTTAGTGTCATTCCACGAAACCACTTACCTCCCAGCATCGACCCAACGGCGACCGCAGCCTTTGTCATAAACACCGACCCGGCACACGAACCCGGTGAGCATTGGGTGGCCCTCTTTTACAACGGGCTCGGCGAATGTGAGTATTTCGATTCCTACGGTTTGCCTCCCAGACATGTGGATATTTTAAACTTTATAGAGCAAAACTCACACGCTCCATTCGTCTTCAACCCGCGGGTGATGCAAGATTTGTTTACCAACACGTGCGGTCTATATTGTGCTTATTATATACTTCTTAAGTGTCGAGGCGCGAAACGTAACAGAATTCTCATGCCTTTTTCATCGAGACAGCACATAAACGATCGTATCATTTATCGTCTGCTCGCCCCGTGGATAATTCGGCTTCGAGGGACCCGCGGACGCTCAAAATTATCACCAATCGGACAGTAATATATATTTTCTCATATGTGTTGTGTATTTGTTGTATTAATAAATATATGTGAAATATAGAGCGACTTTTTTGTTTTGCTTTAGCGTGAAAGAGAGAGAGAGAGAGAGAGTTGAGGGTGTGGCTTGATGATGATGTTGTTGAGGGTGGCACATAATGATGATGTTGTTGAGGGTGGCACATGATGATGCTGTTGAGGGTGGCACATGCTGATGATGTGTCAATTTGTGTGGCTTGGTGATGATAAGACATGAAGGGATGATGTTGAGGGTGTGGCTTGATGATGATGATGATGATAAGAGAGAGAGCGTCACTATTTAATCACTACACATGATGATGTTGCCCGATCCGACCCGCGACGACGACCAGCGACGACCAGCGACCGTCGACGACCAGCGACCGCCGACCAGCGCCGATGATGATGACCGAGGTGGCCCGATGATGTGGCCCGATGATGATCGACGTGGATGTGTCATATCGCTAACACCTGGTTACTAACACCCCTTTGCCTTTTTTTGCCTCCTGTTGCCATCACACATTGATGATAACACGACCCCCCGCAAGTTTTAGACTGACATACAAGTTTTAGAACCACTGGTCTCCATAGCCAGCACACCTACAAGTTTTAGAACCACTGGTCTCCATAGCCAGCACACCCCCTTGAGATAAGGAGATAAGACCACCCGCGAGGCCGACCACTTCAGATAAGCACTTGAGATAAGACCGACCACCCGCGATAAACGAGGTCACCTGAGATTGTGCTGCATGATACATGCCAATGCTGCATGGAGCCAAAATGCACCATGCGAAAATGTTAAAATCCTAGCTCAAACACCCTTCCTTACTACTTGTGGTTGCTTTGGTCTAATTAAATCCTACCTGCCATATTGTCTATAAATCTTTAAACCAGACTCTACGAAAATCATGGTCACTGTCTTTCCGCCATTTTTTAGAACTGTGTTGTGTACTCTCACTCGGAATGTTTAGCGTGTATAGTTTGTGTGTTATAACTGATGAAGACTTTTGAGGAAACGTTGTAGCTTGTCTTGTTTTTTTTCTGCTAGTTTAGCTGCTCAATACCATTTTATTTTTATTTTCTATGTTTTTAGAAGACACGATATAGACTTGTGTCCAACTTTCTATCTATCTATCTATTGACCTTTCGAGCCGTAGCCGGCCCATAGGGCGTAGACCAAGATACTCCTTCTCTTATCTGAATTTTTGTTCTAGCAGTTTTCAATTCTTTTAAAGATATTTTATCAAATCTCGCCATTTGTCTCTTATCTGTACAAGCAGCTCTATCTCATTGTGGGAGCCGATTCCTGCTGCTTTTGCCTCTCTCAGCAATGTTCTTCTCAGTGTCTCTCTGGGTCTTCCACTTTTTCTCTTACCTGTTGTTTCCCACATGAGGGCTTGCTTTGCTATTCGGTTATTATCTCTTCTCATCACATGTCCAACATATGACCATCGTCTTTTCTTTATTACTGAAGATATTGGTGGTTTGACGATTTCTCTAATTTCCTCGTTTGTTTGGAATTAGTTTCACGCTGTACCAAGTATTTTCCAAAGACATTTATTTTCGAATGCGTTCAACTTTGTTTCTATATCTCTTGTTGTTTTCCAGCCTTCACACGCATACGTAAGGGTTGATAGTACATTTGATTTGAATAGTCTAAGTTTTGTGTTTGTGCTGATGAGTTTTGATTTCCACAACTTTTCAAGGCTTATGAAAGACATTGCTGCTTTAGCTATTCTGATTCTAACTTCTTTGCTTGTATCCCCTTCTCGATGAATGTGACTTCCAAGATAGATAAAGTGATCGATCTCTTCCACTGGTTTGTTTTCCATGTATATTCTGTTATCTGTTGGAATTAAGCTTTTCATGACTTTAGTCTTTTCATGATTGATCTCAAGCCCAATTTTGCTGGCTATTGATGATAGTTCATTTGTGTTTTCCTGCATCGTTTTTATCTGACTGCTGATGAGAGTGTCCAACTTTATAAACATAAAAATGACTTTATTTATTTTCTCCCCTCACGGTCGCTCAGGGAGTATGAGCGACTCCCAGCAACACTTCACGACATATGTAGATGGACAGATCCGTCAGTAACTGGAGACGACATTACTGCACCCGTTATTATAATAATGGTAGACAGAATGCACGCTGATAGTTTATATAGATCGTTGGTTTAAAACACTGACATAATTCTTCAATAGATACATTGAGCTTCTCAGTGACTAGGACAGGTAGATCCACTGAGCTTCTGAGTGACCAGGACAGGTAGATCCACTGAGCTTCTGAGTGACTAGGACAGGTAGATCCACTGAGCTTCTGAGTGACCAGGACAGGTAGATCCACTGAGCTTCTGAGTGACCAGGACAGGTAGATCCACTGAGCTTCTGAGTGACTAGGACAGGTAGATCCACTGAGCTTCTGAGTGACTAGGACAGGTAGATTCACTGAGCTTCTGAGTGACCAGGACAGGTAGATCTAGATCAAGATCCGAGACCTTCAAGTGTTCACTTCATTCATGAAAGAATCATCAGCTGTGAACATTACGGAATACAGAGAGAGAGATGGATGGGCACAATAACTGCTGCCTTGTTGGGCATCCCAGCAAGCCAAGACAGGGCAGTTATTGTGCCCATCCCTCAAAGGAAATGTTTGAGAACTAGCACCTACTTTTTCTTACTGAGGATGTTTGTGAACTCGCTCCTCCTTTTTCTTCGAAAATTCTACATTTCAACGCAAGAGAACTCCCCAAATCCTGTATTTTGCACTCTCATCACCACAGGCCCGTCAGTCTACATATGTCGACATTGTTCTCACCCCCAAATAGATGAATTGGCTGTTCCATGTTGGTTACTCCAAGTTGTTTGTCTACTTGTTTAGCTGCTTGTTACCATTTTATATTTATGTTTTGTCCTGTAGCTTAGGGCTGAATCATCATCAGGTGCCGTCTCCGCAACGAAGGTTGGCTACCATAGAGCGCCATTCTGCTCTGTCTCTTGCTTTGATGGTGCAGGTTGTCATAGGCTGATTTGTCCATCTTTTGATGTTACTCGTCAATGTTAGTCTCTGTCTACCTCTGCCTCTTTTACCTTGTATTTTCCCCTCAAGGATTACTTTTAGTAGGCTGTTGTGTCTTTTAACATGGCCCAAAAATCGCATTTGTCTTGTTTGAATTGTGCTTAGTAGTTCTCTTTTCATTTTTAATTGTTTTAAGTCTCCATCATTTGTTTTTTTTCCTTCCATCCAATTCTACATATTCTCTTTTCCATGGCTTCCTCTGGACTACTACGTGATGAGGCTCCAATCTCTTTTACGGTGGTCAGCCATATTCGTCTTTCGTGTTCTGAGTATGCCTCATGTGTACCACACACTTTGCTGTTTTCGCTTTCTGGGCCGTTGATCATTTTTGATTCCTCCGCCCCATCCACCGTCACAGACTTTTCACATATGGGTTGAACACACCCGGTTGTCAGCGACATTTTTGTCGAACCATGTGCTTGCCTATCGAACCGCGAACACACGACACAAAGAAGAATAAATCATATTCCACTTAAATATCGCTAATCACAGTTCATCCACACGTCAGAAGTACAACATACACCAAACGAGGAATAGCAACACATAATTTCACAACTAGACTGTCGAGTAAATCATTTAAATATATCACCAATTGCCGAATTATAAAAACGACTTATGGCAAAGCCGCCATGACACCGGAACCAGGGCCGAACAGTATTGAATATATTATCTGTTGTATTTTTGTGCTTTACTCCACGTAAGTAAGAAGTCATACAAGTGAGTAAGAAAGGAGACGACAAGTAAGTAAACACCCAAGAACACAGTCAGGTAATTTTGTGAACTTGAAAGCAAGTAACACGTAAGTATGCAAGTAAAAGTAACCATGCAAATAAGTTAGTAGGCAAGTAAGTGAGTAAGTAATCAAGTAAGTAAGTAATCAAGTAAGTGAGTAAATAATCAAGTAAGTGAGCAGGTAAGTAAACAAGAAAGTATATAAGTAACCAGGTATGTAAGTAAGAAATAAGGAAGTTAATAAGCAAGCACATAAGTGAGCAAGCAAGTAAGTATCCAAGTAAGTAAGTAAGTGAACAAGTAAGTGAACAAGTAAGTAGGGGAACAAGTAAGTAAGTGACCAGGCAAGTACGCGAGCAAGCAAGTAAGTAGCCAGGTAAGTAAGTGAGCAAGTGATCAAATAAGTAAGTGAGGAAGCAAGTGAGCAAGTAAGTCAATGAGCAAACAAGTGAGCAAGTAAGTCAATGAGCAAACAAGTGAGCAAGTAAGTAAGTGAGCAAGTAAGTAAGTGAGCAAGTAAGTCAATGAGCAAACAAGTGAGCAAGTAAGTAAGTGAGCAAGTAAGCAAGTGAGCAAGTAAGTCAATGAGCAAACAAGTGAGCAAGTAAGTCAATGAGCAAACAAGTGAGCAAGTAAGTCAATGAGCAAACAAGTGAGCAAGTAAGTCAATGAGCAAACAAGTGAGCAAGTAAGTAAGTGAGCAAGTAAGCAAGTGAGCAAGTAAGTCAATGAGCAAACAAGTGAGCAAGTAAGTCAATGAGCAAACAAGTGAGCAAGTAAGTAAGTGAGCAAGTAAGTCAATGAGCTAACAAATGACAAGTAAGTCAATGAGCAAACAAGTGAGCAAGTAAGTAAGTGAGCAAGTAAGTCAATGAGCAAACAAGTGAGCAAGTAAGTAAGTGAGCAAGTAAGTCAATGAGCAAACAAGTGAGCAAGTAAGTAAGTGAGCAAGTAAGTCAATGAGCTAACAAGTGAGCAAGTAAGTAAGTGAGCAAGTAAGCAAGTGAGCAAGTAAGTCAATGAGCAAACAAGTGAGCAAGTAAGTCAATGAGCAAACAAGTGAGCAAGTAAGTAAGTGAGCAAGTAAGTCAATGAGCAAACAAGTGAGCAAGTAAGTAAGTGAGCAAGTAAGTAAGTGAGCAAGTAAGTCAATGAGCAAACAAGTGAGCAAGTAAGTAAGTGAGCAAGTAAGTCAATGAGCAAACAAGTGAGCAAGTAAGTAAGTGAGCAAGTAAGTAAGTGAGCAAGTAAGTGAGTGAGCAAGTAAGTAAGTGAGCAAGTAAGTAAGTGAGCAAGTAAGTCAATGAGCAAACAAGTGAGCAAGTAAGTAAGTGAGCAAGTAAGTCAATGAGCTAACAAGTGAGCAAGTAAGTAAGTGAGCAAGTAAGTAAGTGAACAAGTAAGTGAGTGAGCAAGTAAGTAAGTGAGCAAGTAAGTAAGTGAGCAAGTAAGTCAATGAGCAAACAAGTGAGCAAGTAAGTCAATGAGCAAACAAGTGAGCAAGTAAGTAAGTGAGCAAGTAAGTCAATGAGCTAACAAGTGAGCAAGTAAGTAAGTGAGCAAGTAAGTCAATGAGCAAACAAGTGAGCAAGTAAGTAAGTGAGCAAGTAAGCAAGTGAGCAAGTAAGTCAATGAGCAAACAAGTGAGCAAGTAAGTAAGTGAGCAAGTAAGTAAGTGAGCAAGTAAGTCAATGAGCAAACAAGTGAGCAAGTAAGTAAGTGAGCAAGTAAGTAAGTGAGCAAGTATGTCAATGAGCAAACAAGTGAGCAAGTAAGTCAATGAGCAAACAAGTGAGCAAGTAAGTCAATGAGCAAACAAGTGAGCAAGTAAGTGAATGAGCAAACAAGTGAGCAAGTAAGTAAGTGAGCAAGTAAGTCAATGAGCAAACAAGTGAGCAAGTAAGTAAGTGAGCAAGTAAGTCAATGAGCAAACAAGTGAGCAAGTAAGTAAGTGAGCAAGTAAGTAAGTGAATGAGCAAAGAAGTGAGCAAGTAATTAAGTGAGCAAACAAGTGAGTAAGTAAGTAAGTGAGCAAGTAAGTAAGTGAGCAAACAAGTGAGTAAGTAAGTAAGTGAGCAAGTAAGTAAGTGAGCAAACAAGTGAGCAAGTAAGTAAGTGAGCAAACAAGTGAGCAAGTAAGTAAGTGAGCAAACAAGTGAGCAAGTAAGTAAGTGAGCAAACAAGTGAGCAAGTAAGTAAGTGAGCAAACAAGTGAGCAAGTAAGTAAGTGAGCAAACAAGTGAGCAAGTAAGTAAGTGAGCAAACAAGTGAGCAAGTAAGTAAGTGACCAAACAAGTGAGCAAGTAAGTAAGTGAGCAAGTAAGTAAGTGAGTGAGCAAAGAAGTGAGCAAGTAATTAAGTGAGCAAGTAAGTAAGTGAGCAAACAAGTGAGCAAGTAAGTCAATGAGCAAACAAGTGAGCAAGTAAGTCAATGAGCAAACAAGTGAGCAAGTAAGCAAGTGAGCAAACAAGTGAGCAAACAAGTGAGCAAGTAAGTAAGTGAGCAAACAAGTGAGCAAGTAAGTCAATGAGCAAACAAGTGAGCAAGTAAGTAAGTGAGCAAGTAAGTAAGTGAGCAAACAAGTGAGCAAACAAGTGAGCAAACAAGTGAGCAAGTAAGGAAGTGAGCAAACAAGTGAGCAAACAAGTGAGCCAACAAGTGAGCCAACAAGTGAGCAAACAAGTGAGCAAACAAGTGAGCAAACA
Organism: Megaustenia siamemsis; assembly: GCA_032433765.1. Classification (NCBI taxonomy): domain Eukaryota; kingdom Metazoa; phylum Mollusca; class Gastropoda; order Stylommatophora; family Ariophantidae; genus Megaustenia; species Megaustenia siamemsis. Next base: position 47,038,392 of record JAVIAB010000059.1, on the reverse strand, counting down.
AGTGAGCAAGTAAGTAAATGAGCAAGTAAGTAAGTGAGCAAGTAAGTAAGTGAGCAAGTAAGTAAGTGAGCAAACAAGTGAGCAAGTAAGTAAGTGAGCAAGTAAGGAAGTGAGCAAACATGCAAGAGAACAAACAAAAATAAACGTGAACGATTAAGGGTGAACGGAAGAAAGAAGGATTTGTCCTTTGTGCTTTATCATTATCGTTGGACTATTTCTATCATTCTCTCACTGTCTTGTATGCGCCCGTATCTCTTCTATAAGTGATTCATATTTCCAAATGAAAAGAGAAAAATATCGACTCTCCTACACAAACACTCTGTGCACCAAACAGCAGCAACAGCTTTCATAACTGTGAACATATTCATCTACTTCCAATATGACACACCGTGCGTCTATTTGATTTGAAACTACGGCTGTAACCAAATACGTTGAAGCCTGGGACGTTATTTATGGAAATGCAAGGACAATAATGAAATGTATAACTACATGCTGTGACAACAATTTGATCGTTTTCATGATAACAGCTTGCGCTATATTTACACATATCAACTCTCAAAGTAATATGGTTTTTCTCTCAAGATCTTTTCGTGTACTTCTTTAGTTCCTTCTTTGCTTTCCATAAAGAATTAAATAATTTTGGATCTTTTGCTCCTCTGTTGGTCCATGTTATGTGTTTCTAATATTTCATCAACGCACCGTTTTCGTGGTCGACTCTTGGTTCTCGTGCACAATCAGTGTCCAGTCTCAGGAAATAGGTCAGGTGGCCCGGGTGTTAACCCCATATAGATAGTACTGAAGGAAAGATAATAAAGACGTTTACTGGTCTATAACTTGATAGAAAGAAGAGATAAGATGGTAGAGAGAAGAACTCGCGACCAAACAGTTCACGTTAAATCCTGAACCAAATATTCACAAGTTAAGCTGAGAGTTCGTTCAGAGGTCACTTACAAAAGAAGACAACAGCAAGATATTTACATCTTAATGATGAGAGGCCATTGACGTCAATGGTCACTTACCGAGCACGTGAAACCTAGGGTACAAGTAAGAAAATATGAAGAAGGCTCTAGTCGACTGACATGGGATTGACCATGTCAACCCAGAGAAAATAACATTCCCCACTAAAGTTCGTTGTGAAGGTACGTACGCCACAACTCGCAAACAATTCAGGTTGAGTGAGACTTGTGACCAAAGTTTTGAAATTGTCGTCTATGTTGTCGAGTATGACGTGCACGGAGCGACCTTTTCAACGAAATTTACCGATGGTTTTTTCGCTGCCAGAATTCTGTATACCTGCATTAATAAAGGAAGGACCTGAATCAATGCACTGATCGGTAGCTAAGATGTTGAGAAAAATAATTAGACGGAGTAGCCAGGTAGCTGAGACAACATACCATGGTGACTAAACACTAAAAGTGTAGTCAATAATAAAAGGAATATGGTCACAAACAGTAATTACACATGATGATGATGTGTTGTATTTTATTTGGTCCCTGAGGGAAATTACAATATCGCACTTTCAACATTGTCACAGTGACCTGATGACGTGTTCTCTGCAGCACGACCATGACTGTTTTGCTGATCTGCCGATGATGATAAGATTTCACCTGATCGCTTGTTCTAGATAATGCCATTTTTGTTCATTTTCATTCTCATAGATTATTGCCACACATTAAACTGTCCTTCCTCGATACGCTGAGTGATTATAAGCAATATTCTGAGAGTAGCAATGTTCGCCATGCTGATCCACAAACATAAATGTTCGCCACACATAGCGAATAGCAGCAATGTTCGCCATGCTGAACCACAAAAATAAATGTTGCCACACATAGCGAATAGCAGCAATGTTCGCCATGCTGAACCACAAAAATAAATGTTCGCCACACATAGCGAGTAGCAGCAATGTTCACCATGCTGATCCACAAACATAAATGTTCGCCACACATAGCGAATAGCAGCAATGTTCGCCATGCTGAACCACAAAAATAAATGTTGCCACACATAGCGAATAGCAGCAATGTTCGCCATGCTGAACCACAAAAATAAATGTTCGCCACACATAGCGAATAGCAGCAATGTTCACCATGCTGAACTACAAAAATAAATGTTCGCCACACATAGCGAATAGCAGCAATGTTCACCATGCTGAACTATAAACATAAATGTTCGCCACACATAGCGAGTAGCAGCAATGTTCACCATGCTGAACTATAAACATAAATGTTCGCCACACATAGCGAGTAGCAGCAATGTTCGCCATGTTGGACCATAAACATAAATGTTCGTCACACATAGCGAGTAGCAGCAATGTTCACCATGCTGATCCACAAACATAAATGTTCGCCACACATAGCGAGTAGCAGCAATGTTCACCATGCTGATCCACAAACATAAATGTTCACCACACATAGCGAGTAGCAGCAATGTTCACCATGCTGATCCACAAACATAAATGTTCGCCACACATAGCGAGTAGCAGCAATGTTCACCATGCTGAAACACAAACATAAATGTTCGCCACACATAGCGAGTAGCAGCAATGTTCACCATGCTGATCCACAAACACAGATGTTCGCCACACATAGCGAGTAGCAGCAATGTTCGTCATGCTGATCCACAAACATAAATGTTCGCCACACATAGCGAGTAGCAGCAATGTTCACCATGCTGATCCACAAACATAAATGTTCACCACACATAGCGAGTAGCAGCAATGTTCACCATGCTGATCCACAAACATAAATGTTCGCCACACATAGCGAGTAGCAGCAATGTTCACCATGCTGAAACACAAACATAAATGTTCGCCACACATAGCGAGTAGCAGCAATGTTCACCATGCTGATCCACAAACACAGATGTTCGCCACACATAGCGAGTAGCAGCAATGTTCGTCATGCTGAACCACAAACATAAATGTTCGTCACACATAGCGAGTAGCAGCAATGTTCACCATGCTGATCCAGAAACATAGATGTTCGCCACACATAGCGAGTAGCAGCAAAGTTTGAAATGTTGATACATTAGCACCAGTGTTCGCCATGCTAAGCCATTAACAGAAATGTTTGCCTTGCTAAGCCATTAACAGAAATGTTTGCCATGCTAAGCCATTAACAGAAATGTTTGCCATGCTAAGCCATTAACAGAAATGTTTGCCATGCTAAGCCATTAACAGAAATGTTCGTCTCCTAAGCCATTAACAGAAATGTTCGCCATGCTAAGCCATTAACAGAAATGTTTGCCATGCTAAGTCATTAACAAAAATGTTCGCCATGCTAAGCCATTAACAGAAATGTTCGTCTCCTAAGCCATTAACAGAAATGTTTGCCATGCTAAGCCATTAACAGAAATGTTTGCCATGCTAAGCCATTAACAGAAATGTTCGCCTTGCTAAGCCATTAACAAAAATGTTCGTCTCCTAAGCCATTAACAGAAATTGTTCGCCATGCTAAGTCATTAACAAAAATGTTCGCCATGCTAAGTCATTAACAAAAATGTTCGCCATGCTAAGTCATTAACAAAAATGTTCGCCATGCTAAGTCATTAACAAAAATGTTCGCCATGCTAAGTCATTAACAAAAATGTTCGCCATGCTAAGTCATTAACAAAAATGTTCGCCATGCTAAGCCATTAACAAAAATGTTCGCCTCCTAAGCCATTAACAGAAATGTTCGCCATGCTAAGCCATTAACAGAAATGACATTAACGGACAACACTCGGATGGTGGTCTGGTGAAAACACAAACGGCTGTAGCCTGGAAGGAACCAGACAACAAATGTTCATTGGAAGCAAGCACGATTCGTTATCTCCCTGTACCTGTGCTCCGAGCTAGGCTAGTCTCGCTGATAAACCTCACCTTGACCTTATGCACATATTTCGATATGTTTGTTATGAGGTTGAATCGAAGTTCAGTTCGGAGCCCAAACATTCCTGCTCTTTGATGACCAAAGTGAGTGCCATCATCAGCACCACCACCATTACTAAGTTCGGAGCCCAAACATTCCTGCTCTTTGATGACCAAAGTGAGTGCCATCATCAGCACCACCACCATTACTATGTTCGGAGCCCAAACATTCCTGCTCTTTGATGACCAAAGTGAGTGCCATCATCAGCACCACCACCATTACTATTGCCGCCGTCAGCACCACAACCATATGCCATCACCATTTAGGTGATCAGACGACCGGATTTTGCAGGACCCGTCCTACTTGATAATTGTCAGGTGTCCGTCCAGCCGTTGTAAAAAAATAGAAATTGTCCTGCCTTGTCATGTTTCCCGACATCAATCCTTCTTGGTTCACAATCATAACGAATTGCTCTTTCATAATTCAATTTGCCTAGAACATTGTTAGTTCATGCAGCCTACATCAGGATAACAGAGCTCCATGGCCCCACTGGTTCACCATCCACGCAAGCACGGGATCGATCTAGCATGGTTTGGTTTCGATCAAGAAACACTTTTTTTCATTCTCCGTCAATCTCTTTTCTGTTCTTTTTGTTAATGAAATGAAAGTGAAGCTGCTATCTGTGATTGTTTGTTAACTTTGAACACACAAGTGCGGTAGATTTGCAAGGACATGTTGCTACATATTTATGCAGTGAGAACAAACGATTTGAAACAATCTTTTTGACTTTCCTGAAGATGTTATATCTCGCTAAAACAGTTGACTTTCTTTCCGGCTATTGGAATCATGAAAACACGCATCCACAATTCATTCTCCGCATCACAAAAGAGTGTTCACACAGCTACAAGGAACGTCTTTGAAGATGACCTGCCAGAGTTGTCCTTGCTCTCTTCATTCTAATGTGTTTATATTTCATGTCTCAACGTGACCAAACAAATATGTCTGCAATAGACGTCATTGAAATAATTGATTCTGTTTTAATTTCACTGAAGAATATACTTGCAACCACCACCACGCCCTCTAGAGAAAGGAGGAATGGAGAATAGTTAATTCTCCGGAGGGGAGTGGGGAGGGGGTATACAGCCAAATACTGAATGATTCGTGAGTGAAGAAAAGGTGTCTTGTATAAAATGTCCATGTCTTGTATAAAGTGCCCATGTCTTGTATGAAGTGTCCATGTCTTGTATAAAATGTCCATGTCTTGTATAAAGTGCCCATGTCTTGTATGAAGTGTCCATGTCTTGTATAAAGTGTCCATGTCTTGTATAAAGTGTCCATGTCTTGTATAAAGTGTCCATGTCTTGTATAAAGTGTCCATGTCTTGTATAAAGTGTCCATGTCTTGTATAAAGTGTCCATGTCTTGTATAAAGTGTCCATGTCTTGTATAAAGTGTCCATGTCTTGTATAAAGTGTCCATGTCTTGTATAAAGTGTCCATGTCTTGTATAAAGTATCCATATCTTGTATAAAGTGTCCATTGTCTACGTCTTGCTACTATACCAACATCATCATCATCAACAGGTGTCATGCCGGTTGGCTTAGGCGATCATCTATCTCCACATCACTTGGTCCTTCATGCATGTCATAATTTCTGTCGGTGATCTTCAAAGAATGCACCAACAAGTAATAGCGAAGAAGAAGACATTGAAACTTTTTTATGAAGAGCTAGAGGTGACCATGGAACAGTGTAAATCCCCCAAAAATAACTATTACATCAGGCGATTTCAATGCAAAGGTAGGAACAGCTAAAGTGCAAAATGTGACTGGGGGGTACGGCCTTGGAGAGACGAATGACAGAGGGGATAGATTTATAGATTGGGCAAAGACACATGAAATGATTATAAGTAACACCTGGTTCAAGCAACACCCTAGGCGACTATTCTACAAATAGTTCCACGAAAAGTTCTACAAGAAGTTCTACAAATAGTTCCACAAGAAGTTTTACAAGAAGTTCCACAAGAAGTTCTACAAGAAGTTCCACAAGAAGTTCAACGAGAAGTTCTACAAGAAGTTCCACAAGAAGTTCCACAAGAAGTTCTACAAGAAGTTCCACAAGAAGTTCCACAAGAAGTTCTACGAGAAGTTCCACAAGAGGTTCCACAAAAAGTTCCACAAGAAGTTCAAAGAGAAGTTCTACAAGAAGTTCCACAAGAAATTCTGCAAGAAGTTCCACAAGAAGTTCTACAAGAAGATCCACAAGAGGTTCTACAAGAAGTTACACAAGAAGTTCTGCAAGAAGTTCCACAAGAAGTTCTACAAGAAGATACACAAGAAGTTCTGCAAGAAGTTCCACAAGAAGTTCCACAAGATGTTCAATAAGAAGTTCCACAAGAGGTTCCACAAAATGTTCTACATGAAGTTCCACAAGAAGTTCCACAAGCGGTTCCACAAGAGGTTCCACAAGAGGTTCCACAAGAAGTTCCACAAGAGGTTCCACAAGAAGTTCCACAAGAGGTTCCACAAGAAGTTCCATAACAGGTTCCACAAGAAGTTCCACAAGAGTTTCTACAAGAAGTTCAACAAGAAGTTCCACAAGAGGTTCCACAAGAAGTTCCACAAGAGGATCTACAAGAAGTTCTACAAGAAGTTCCACAAGAAGTTCCACAAGAGGTTCCACAAGAAGTTCCACAAGAAGTTCCACAAGAGGTTCTACAAGAAGTTCTACAAGAAGTTCCACAAGAGGTTCTACAAGAAGTTCCACAAGAAGTTCCACAAGAGGTTCTACAAGAAGTTCTACAAGAAGTTCCACAAGAGGTTCTACAAGAAGTTCCACAAGAAGTTCCACAAGAGGTTCCACAAGAATGTTCCACAAGAGGTTCTACAAGAAGTTCCACGAAAAGTTCTACAAGAAATTCCACAAGAAGTTTTATAATAAGTTGCACAAGAGGTTCCACAAGAAGTTCTACAAGAGGTTCCACAAGAAGTTTTATAATAAGTTGCACAAGAGGTTCCACAAGAAGTTCCACAAGAAGTTCCACAAGAGGTTCTACAAGAAGTTTTATAATAAGTTGCACAAGAGGTTCCACAAGAAATTCCACAAGAAGTTCCACAAGAGGTTCCACAAGAAGTTCCACAAGAGGTTTCACAAGAGGTTCCACAAGAGGTTCCACAAGAGGTTCCACAAGAAGTTCCATAACAGGTTCCACAAGAAGTTCCACAAGAGTTTCTACAAGAAGTTCAACAAGAAGTTCCACAAGAGGTTCCACAAGAAGTTCCACAAGAGGATCTACAAGAAGTTCTACAAGAAGTTCCACAAGAAGTTCCACAAGAGGTTCCACAAGAAGTTCCACAAGAAGTTCCACAAGAGGTTCTACAAGAAGTTCTACAAGAAGTTCCACAAGAGGTTCTACAAGAAGTTCCACAAGAAGTTCCACAAGAGGTTCTACAAGAAGTTCTACAAGAAGTTCCACAAGAGGTTCTACAAGAAGTTCCACAAGAAGTTCCACAAGAGGTTCCACAAGAATGTTCCACAAGAGGTTCTACAAGAAGTTCCACGAAAAGTTCTACAAGAAATTCCACAAGAAGTTCCAAAAGAAGTTCCACAAGAACTTCCACAAGAAGTTCCACGAAAAGTTCTACAAGAAGTTCTATAAATAGTTCCACAAGAAGTTTTACAAGAAGTTACAAGAAGTTCTACAAGAAGTTCCACAAGAAGTTCCACAAGAATTTCTACAAGAAGTTCCACAAGAAGTTCCACAAGAAGTTCTACGAGAAGTTCCACAAGAAGTTCCACAAAAAGTTCCACAAGAAGTTCTACAAGGAGTTCCACAAGAAGTTCTGCGAGAAGTTCCACAACAAGTTCTACGAGAAGTTCCACAAGAAGTTCTACGAGAAGTTCCACAAGAAGTTCTACATAAAGTTCCACAAGACGTTCTACAAGGAGTTCCACAGGAAGTTCTGCGAGAAGTTCCACAAGAAGTTCTACGAGAAGTTCCACAAGAAGTTCTACGAGAAGTTCCACAAGAAGTTCTACATAAAGTTCCACAAGACGTTCTACAAGGAGTTCCACAAGAAGTTCTGCGAGAAGTTCCACAAGAAGTTCTACAAGAAGTTCTGCGAGAAGTTCCACAAGAAGTTCTACAAGAAGATCCACAAGAGGTTCTACAAGAAGTTCCACAAGAAGTTCTGCAAGAAGTTCCACAAGAAGTTCCACAAGAAGTTCCACGAGAAGTTCCACAAATTTGTCTAGCAGAAATGTTTTATTATTATGTTCAGTTAAAGTTTGTAAGTAATTTACAACTTTTTGTGTGCGCTTTTTTATCTATTTACTCTGTCCAGTTGTACACTTTACACATACTACATTACGCTGGACGACAATACACAACGCTACACTACAATACATTATACGAAACTATACCACGCTATGCTACACAGCACTACACTAAACTACATTACACAACACTAAACCACACTATGCTAAGCAACACTACGTTACACCACGCTACTGCACAATACACTATGCTACAGATCGCTACGTCAAGCTGCACTACACTGTACCACACCACACGCTACACCACACCACGCCACGACACGCTACACTACACTATGCAACTCTACACTACACTACATTACACTACACTACACTACACTACACTACACTACTACTTACATTCAATGATATTAGTTCACATTACATTGCGCTATATAATATATTGGAAAAGGAAGACATAGGAATCAATGGAGTAAGTTTAACTAACAGATTTCGCTTCTTTGTCATTGGCAGTCAATAAATCCTTCGTCAAACATGGGATTTAAGGGACTAGGTTACGCCTGAACCCTGCTGTTTGGGGTTAATGGCATTAGTGCCCGCCGATTCTAAACCATAAATGCCCACAGTTTCTTAACCATTAATGCCCACAGTTTATCAACTATTAGTGCCCGCCGCAGTTTCTTAACCATTAATGCCCACAGTTTATCAACTATTAGTGCCCGCCGCAGTTTCTTAACCATTAATGCCCACAGTTTATCAACTATTAGTGCCCGCCGCAGTTTCTTAACCATTAATGACCGCAGTTTCTTAAATATTAGTGCCCGCCGCAGTTTCTTAACAGCTAATAGTACCCGCAGTTTCTTAACCGCTAGTGCCCTCAGTTTGGTAGCCTTTAGGGCGAGTATTCTGGTAACCTTTAGTGCCCTCAGTTTGGTAACTTTTAGTGCCCGCAGTTTGCTAACCTTTAGTGCCCTCAGTTTGGTAACCTTTAGTGTCCTAAGTTTAGTAATCTTTAGTGCCCTCAGTTTGGTCACTTTTAGTGCCCTTAGTTTGGTAACCTTTAGTGCCCGCTCCGTTTAGTAAGCTTTAGTGCCTGTAGTTTAGTAACCTTTAGTGCCCGCAGTATGATAACCTTTAGTGCCCTCAGTTTGGTAACCATTAGTGCCCTCAGTTTGGTAACCTTTAGTGCCCGCAGTTTGGTAACCTTTAGCGCCCTCAGTTTGGTAACCTTTAGCGCCCTCAGTTTGGTAATATTTATTGCCCGCAGTTTGGTAACCTTTAGTGCCCGCAGTTTGGTAACCTTTAGTACCCGCAGTTTGGTAAACTTTAGTGACCTCTGTTTGGTAACATTTAGTGCCCGCTCAATTTGGTAACATTTAGTACACGCAGTTTGGTAACCTTTAGTGCCCACAGTTTGGTAACCTTTAGTGCCCGCAGTTTGGTAACCTTTAGTGCCGCAATTTGGTAATCTTTATTGCCCGCAGTTTTGTAACCATTAGTGCCCTCAGTTTGGTAATCTTTAGTGCCCTCAGTTTGGTTACTTTTAGTGCCCTCAGTTTGGTAACATTTATTGCCCGCAGTTTGGTAACCTTTAGTGACCGCAGTTTGGTAACCTTTAGTGCCCTCAGTTTAGTAATCTTTAGTGCCCTCAGTTTGGTAACCTTTAGTGCCCTGAGTTTTGTAATCTTTAGTGCCCGCAGTTTGGTAATCTTTAGTGCCCGTAGTTTGGTAACCTTTAGTGCCCTCAATTTTGTAATCTTTAATGTCCGTAGTTTAGTAACCTTTAGTGCCCTCAGTTTGGTAACCTTTAGTGCCCGCAGTTTGGTAACCTTTAGTGCCCTGAGTTTTGTAATCATTAGTGCCCGCAGTTTGGGAACCTTTAGTGCTCTCAGTTTGGTAACCTTTAGTGCCCTCAGTTTGGTAACCTTTAGTGCCAGCATTCACACCTTTTTTATGATCAGCTCTGTGCCGGTCTGGTGTTATTTCCTTGAAGATTTCTCTCTATACAAGTAGAATGGCTAGGGTAGATGCCCATCGAAAACGATGAGAAAGGTAATATGCTGTGTAGAGATGAAACTTGACCTCTTGTCCTCGGTGGACCAGATTGGTGGTCTAGCGTCGGCCCCTGGACAAGACGATTCGACTTCCATCACAGACGGCGACAAATGAGTCCTAGGTTTCTTCGTGGTTGTACCCATCCCAGGTCACGGGGTAGTGAGATCCGATGGCTGGCCCTCTCTGGGTAGTGAGATCCGATGTCTGGCCCTCTCTGGATAGTGAGATCCGATGTCTGGCCCTCTCTGGGTAGTGAGATCCGATGTCTGGCATTCTCGGATAAGGCGAAAGAATGAAAGTCCCTCGTGCATTTTGCTGGCGTCAAGGAACCTCTAGCACTTGGAAATCGAAAAAAGTCGGCTAACAATGGCCGCTCCCACCAGCAAAACTCATGAAAAAATAATCAACTGAAACATGAAAACTCTCGACGATAAAAATGTGAGGACATATCAAGTCAGAAAATCTCTGCTTGAATGGCGAGGGATATCTGAGCACTGCCCGTGTGAAAAAAAAGTGATATTCAAGCAACAATTGAGTCTCAGGACTTAACTAGAGATATAAGGCTGGCTGGCCAGCGCGGTTTTTAAAGAAAAGATGCGCTGATGGTGACACAATAAAGGGGTACAGGAAGAGAGACAGAAGAAGGAGCAAAAGGAATGTGCCTTAGGTGACGAGCTCAAGTTTTAGATGAATCCTAGAGCTGAATCACATCAAGCTAATTCTAATGAGTGTCAAAGAGAGGGGCTAGAGACTGTTTTTGTTTGGTTCATGTAAGCTGCTCATTCATCTGACGTGTAATCAAGAGATATCGATTAGAGGACCTAAGGAAATGAATGTAACATCAGTTGTTGAGACTAGTTTGGTAAGTGCTGCTCGTAGGCTGCGCCTCAAGTGTGGACAAGCGTCACGGTGATTGGCGAGGAGTTATTGTTCTTTGAGTTGATGTTGTCGTCACATTGGTGGTGCGAAGATTAACAACTGAACAATATATTTGATTGAAATTAATTAAATTGTGTGTGATATCAGAAATAGGGAGGAGAGAGAGAGAGAGAGAGAGAGAGAGAGAGAGAGAGAGAACCAGAGAACTAGAGAGAGAAAGAAATAAAGAAATAAAAAAAGAAATATGGATGAATAAGTTAAATCGATAGGTCATTCTCATTGCACATGGGATAGCCACATAAGTGTTCAGATCTCCTCCAAGGTATATCCCTCAACATGTAGCGGCTAACGTCATCGGTGTTGTGTTGGTTGACAAGTCTTCTTTGGATTCCCGCGTAGCGCTCGCATCTGACTTCTCCGACCTTGGCATGATTCATTATAATCGTGCAGCATGTTCAAGGTTGCTGATTCAGGCTCATTTTTTCGATCCATATTTTCGTCCAGCGTCCTGAGGGCATTCATAATGTCAGCGCGGTCCATTGCCCTTAATAACAGCGAAACTGGCAAGTCTGGCTGGCCTCTCATTACCCCTTGCACATTTATGGAAGAAGCAAGAAATAGGGCTGAATAAGTTTCGTATGCTGTAACATTAACAATTTAAGTATAGGGTCCCGTCATGTCACTAGCCGTGTATAGACTATGAAGTTAGTCCCCATATTTATATAGACCTTTGGCAAATTATTTTTGAGGTAATGTGGTCAGTTTTACACCCAAGCCGCATTACTTTCCCAGAAAAAAATCCGGTAACCATATAAGGCTGGGTGAACGTGGAAGCCGTGAATCAGGATCGAACTTAACTTTTTATCATTAGTACTCCACTTCATTAACCACTGAGCTATAAAGCCACCCCCCACCCCAATCCACACTCTTCCCCCCCCCCCAAAAAAAAAATAAATAAAAATAAATAAATAAATAACGATGTCGCTCTTGGTAAAAGGTTGTATCACTACTATGATGGTAAGGTCATTGGTGAAAATAACTGTTTTAATTGCTATCTTTCTGCCACTCTAACACATGTTGCACCTCTTTATATGATCACTTTCTCTTAGTGAAGTAAGTGACAATTTAAAGTGAATGGCAATAATGAAGATATTCAGTAGTAGAGAATATAAAGTGAATTGTAATAATGAAGAAATATAAAATAGAGAATATAAAGTGAATGGTAATAATGAAAATATAGAGGAGTGGATACTATAAAGTGAATAGCAATGATGAAGATATATATGAAGTACAGAAAATAAAGTTATTGGCAATAATGAAAACTAGCAAGTTTGTAGAAGTGAAGATTTGATTTGAAAGCCGTCAGATTTGGAAAGAAAGAAGCAGATTGTGATATAGTTGCAGTACAATATCACAAAGGCAAGATTTGATACAAGACTTTAGGACGAGAGAGAATGTACGAGTGTAATAGTTCACACAGATTTGATACAAGACTTTAGCACAAAAGAGAATGTACGAGTGTAATAGTTCACACAGATTTGATACAAAACTTTAGGACGAGAGAGAATGTACGAGTGTAATAGTTCACACAGATTTGATACAAGACTTTAGCACAAGAGAGAATGTACGAGTGTAATAGTTCACACAGATTTGATACAAAACTTTAGGACGAGAGAGAATGTACGAGTGTAATAGTTCACACAGATTTGATACAAGACTTTAGGACGAGAGAGAATGTACGAGTGTAATAGTTCACACAGATTTGATACAAGACTTTAGCACAAGAGAGAATGTACGAGTGTAATAGTTCACACAGATTTGATACAAAACTTTAGGACGAGAGAGAATGTACGAGTGTAATAGTTCACACAGATTTGATACAAGACTTTAAGACGAGAGAGAATGTACGAGTGTAATAGTTCACACAGATTTGATACAAGACTTTAAGACGAGAGAGAATGTACGAGTGTAATATTTCACACAGATTTGATACAAGACTTTAGCACAAGAGAGAATGTACGAGTGTAATAGTTCACACAGATTTGATACAAGACTTTAAGACGAGAGAGAATGTACGAGTGTAATAGTTCACACAGATTTGATACAAGACTTTAGGACAAGAGAGAATGTACGAGTGTAATAGTTCACACAGATTTGATACAAGACTTTAGGACAAGAGAGAATGTACGAGTGTAATAGTTCACACAGATTTGATACAAAACACGATGGGAAAGAACTTAAAGTTCTTGAAGAAACATGTCATCTCGAGATAATTTATAAGAGCAGGAAGTAGTGCTGATCAATGACTCGAGATAAGTTACAGGATCAAGTACTGATCAATGACTCGAGATAAGTTACAGGAACAAGTGTTGATCAATGACACGAGATAAGTTACAGGAACAAGTGCTGATCAATGATTCGAGATAAGTTACAGGAACAACTGCTGATCAATGACTCGAGATAAGTTACAGGAACTAGTGCTGATCAATGACTCGAGAAAAGTTACAGGATCAAGTACTGATCAATGACACGAGATAAGTTACAGGAACAAGTGCTGATCAATGACACGAGATAAGTTACAGGAACAATTGCTTATCAATGACTCGAGATAAGTTACAGGAACTAGTGCTGATCAATGACTCGAGATAAGTTACAGGGACAAGTACTGATCAATGACACGAGATAAGTTACAGGAACAAGTGCTGATCAATGACACGAGATAAGTTACAGGAACAACTGCTGATCAATGACTCGAGATAAGCTACAGGAACAAGTGCTGATCAATGACACGAGATAAGTTACAGGAATTAGTGCTGATCAATGGCTCGAGATAAGTTACAGGAACTGGTGCTGATCATTGACTCGAGATAAGTTACAGGAACTAGTGCTGATCAATGACACGAGATAAGTTACAGGAACAAGTGCTGATCAATGACTCGAGATAAGTTACAGGAACAACTGTTGATCAATGAATGAAGATACGTTACAGGAACAACTGCTGATCAATGACTCGAGATAAGTTACAGGAATTAGTGCTGATCAATGACTCGGGATAAGTTACATGAACTAGTGCTGATCAATGACTCGAGATAAGTTACAGGAACAAGTGCTGATCAATGACACGGGATAAGTTACAGGAACAAGTGCTGATCAATGACTCGAGATAAGTTACAGGAACTAGTGCGGATCAAATACTCGAGAAAGTTACAGGAACTAGTGCTGATCAATGACTCGAGATAAGTTACAGGAACTAGTGCTGATCAATTACTAGAGATAAGTTACAGGAACAAGTGCTGATCAATGACACGAGATAAGTTACAGGAACTAGTGCTGATCAATAGCTCGAGACAAGCTACAGGAACAAGTGCTGATCAATGATTCGAGATAAGTTACAGGAACAAGTGCTGATCAATTACTCGAGTTAAGTTACAGGAACTAGTGCTGATCAATGACTCGAGATAAGTTACAGGAACAAGTGCTGATCAATGAATCGAGATAAGTTACAGGAACTAGTGCTGATCAATGACTCGAGATAAGTTACAGGAACTAGTGCTGAGTAACATTTATTGCCCGCAGTTTGGTAACCTTTAGTGACCGCAGTTTGGTAACCTTTAGTGCCCTCAGTTTAGTAATCTTTAGTGCCCTCAGTTTGGTAACATTTAGTGCCCTGAGTTTTGTAATCTTTAGTGCCCGCAGTTTGGTAATCTTTAGTGCCCGTAGTTTGGTAACCTTTAGTGCCCTCAATTTTGTAATCTTTAATGCCCGTAGTTTAGTAACCTTTAGTGCCCTCAGTTTGGTAACCTTTAGTGCCCGCAGTTTGGTAACCTTTAGTGCCCTGAGTTTTGTAATCATTAGTGCCCGCAGTTTGGGAACCTTTAGTGCTCTCAGTTTGGTAACCTTTAGTGCCCTCAGTTTGGTAACCTTTAGTGCCAGCATTCACACATGTATGTGATCAGCTCTGTGCCGGTCTGGTGTTATTTCCTTGAAGATTTCTCTCTATACAAGTAGAATGGCTAGGGTAGATGCCCATCGAAAACGATGAGAAAGGTAATATGCTGTGTAGAGATGAAACTTGACCTCTTGTCCTCGGTGGACCAGATTGGTGGTCTAGCGTCGGCCCCTGGACAAGACGATTCGACTTCCATCACAGACGGCGACAAATGAGTCCTAGGTTTCTTCGTGGTTGTACCCTTCCCAGGTCACGGGGTAGTGAGATCCGATGGCTGGCCCTCTCTGGGTAGTGAGATCCGATGTCTGGCCCTCTCTGGATAGTGAGATCCGATGTCTGGCCCTCTCTGGGTAGTGAGATCCGATGTCTGGCATTCTCGGATAAGGCGAAAGAATGAAAGTCCCTCGTGCATTTTGCTGGCGTCAAGGAACCTCTAGCACTTGGAAATCGAAAAAAGTCGGCTAACAATGGCCGCTCCCACCAGCAAAACTCATGAAAAAATAATCAACTGAAACATGAAAACTCTCGACGATAAAAATGTGAGGACATATCAAGTCAGAAAATGTCTGCTTGAATGGCGAGGGATATCTGAGCATGCCCGTGTGAAAAAAAAGTGATATTCAAGCAACAATTGAGTCTCAGGACTTAACTAGAGATATAAGGCTGGCTGGCCAGCGCGGTTTTTAAAGAAAAGATGCGCTGATGGTGACACAATAAAGGGGTACAGGAAGAGAGACAGAAGAAGGAGCAAAAGGAATGTGCCTTAGGTGACGAGCTCAAGTTTTAGATGAATCCTAGAGCTGAATCACATCAAGCTAATTCTAATGAGTGTCAAAGAGAGGGGCTAGAGACTGTTTTTGTTTGGTTCATGTAAGCTGCTCATTCATCTGACGTGTAATCAAGAGATATCGATTAGAGGACCTAAGGAAATGAATGTAACATCAGTTGTTGAGACTAGTTTGGTAAGTGCTGCTCGTAGGCTGCGCCTCAAGTGTGGACAAGCGTCACGGTGATTGGCGAGGAGTTATTGTTCTTTGAGTTGATGTTGTCGTCACATTGGTGGTGCGAAGATTAACAACTGAACAATATATTTGATTGAAATTAATTAAATTGTGTGTGATATCAGAAATAGGGAGGAGAGAGAGAGAGAGAGAGAGAGAGAACCAGAGAACTAGAGAGAGAAATAAATAAAGAAATAAAAAAAGAAATATGGATGAATAAGTTAAATCGATAGGGCATTCTCATTGCACATGGGATAGCCACATAAGTGTTCAGATCTCCTCCAAGGTATATCCCTCAACATGTAGCGGCTAACGTCATCGGTGTTGTGTTGGTTGACAAGTCTTCTTTGGATTCCCGCGTAGCGCTCGCATCTGACTTCTCCGACCTTGGCATGATTCATTATAATCGTGCAGCATGTTCAAGGTTGCTGATTCAGGCTCATTTTTTCGATCCATATTTTCGTCCAGCGTCCCTGAGGGCATTCATAATGTCAGCGCGGTCCATTGCCCTTAATAACAGCGAAACTGGCAAGTCTGGCTGGCCTCTCATTACCCCTTGCATATTTATGGAAGAAGCAAGAAATAGGGCTGAATAAGTTTCGTATGCTGTAACATTAACAATTTAAGTATAGGGTCCCGTCATGTCACTAGCCGTGTATAGACTATGAAGTTAGTCCCCATATTTATATAGACCTTTGGCAAATTATTTTTGAGGTAATGTGGTCAGTTTTACACCCAAGCCGCCTTACTTTCCCAGAAAAAAATCCGGTAACCATTTAAGGCTGGGTGAACGTGGTAGCCGTGAATCAGGATCGAACTTAACTTTTTATCATTAGTACTCCACTTCATTAACCACTGAGCTATAAAGCCACCCCCCCCCCCCAATCCACACTCTTCCCCCCCCAAAAAAAAATAAATAAATAAATAAAAATAAATAAATAAATAACGATGTCGCTCTTGGTAAAAGGTTGTATCACTACTATGATGGTAAGGTCATTGGTGAAAATAACTGTTTTAATTGCTATCTTTCTGCCACTCTAACACATGTTGCACCTCTTTATATGATCACTTTCTCTTAGTGAAGTAAGTGACAATTTAAAGTGAATGGCAATAATGAAGATATTCAGTAGTAGAGAATATAAAGTGAATTGTAATAATGAAGAAATATAAAATAGAGAATATAAAGTGAATGGTAATAATGAAAATATAGAGGAGTGGATACTATAAAGTGAATAGCAATGATGAAGATATATATGAAGTACAGAAAATAAAGTTATTGGCAATAATGAAAACTAGCAAGTTTGTAGAAGTGAAGATTTGATTTGAAAGCCGTCAGATTTGGAAAGAAAGAAGCAGATTGTGATATAGATGCAGTACAATATCACAAAGGCAAGATTTGATACAAGACTTTAGGACGAGAGAGAATGTACGAGTGTAATAGTTCACACAGATTTGATACAAAACTTTAGGACGAGAGAGAATGTACGAGTGTAATAGTTCACACAGATTTGATACAAGACTTTAGCACAAGAGAGAATGTACGAGTGTAATAGTTCACACAGATTTGATACAAAACTTTAGGACGAGAGAGAATGTACGAGTGTAATAGTTCACACAGATTTGATACAAGACTTTAGGACGAGAGAGAATGTACGAGTGTAATAGTTCACACAGATTTGATACAAGACTTTAGCACAAGAGAGAATGTACGAGTGTAATAGTTCACACAGATTTGATACAAAACTTTAGGACGAGAGAGAATGTACGAGTGTAATAGTTCACACAGATTTGATACAAGACTTTAAGACGAGAGAGAATGTACGAGTGTAATAGTTCACACAGATTTGATACAAGACTTTAAGACGAGAGAGAATGTACGAGTGTAATATTTCACACAGATTTGATACAAAACTTTAGCACAAGAGGGAATGTACGAGTGTAATAGTTCACACAGATTTGATACAAGACTTTAAGACGAGAGAGAATGTACGAGTGTAATAGTTCACACAGATTTGATACAAGACTTTAAGACGAGAGAGAATGTACGAGTGTAATAGTTCACACAGATTTGATACAATACTTTAGGACAAGAGAGAATGTACGAATGTAATAGTTCACACAGATTTGATACAAGACTTTAGTACGAGAGAGAATGTACGAGTGTAATAGTTCACACTGATTTGATACAAGACTTTAAGACGAGAGAGAATGTACGAGTGTAATAGTTCACACAGATTTGATACAAGACTTTAGCACAAGAGAGAATGTACGAGTGTAATAGTTCACACAGATTTGATACAAGACTTTAGGACGAGAGAAAATGTATGAGTGTAATAGTTCACACAGATTTGATACAAGACTTTAAGACGAGAGAGAATGTACGAGTGTAATAGTTCACACAGATTTGATACAAGACTTTAGGACAAGAGAGAATGTACGAGTGTAATAGTTCACACAGATTTGATACAAGACTTTAGGACAAGAGAGAATGTACGAGTGTAATAGTTCACACAGATTTGATACAAAACACGATGGGAAAGAACTTAAAGTTCTTGAAGAAACATGTCATCTCGAGATAATTTATAAGAGCAGGAAGTAGTGCTGATCAATGACTCGAGATAAGTTACAGGATCAAGTACTGATCAATGACTCGAGATAAGTTACAGGAACAAGTGTTGATCAATGACACGAGATAAGTTACAGGAACAAGTGCTGATCAATGATTCGAGATAAGTTACAGGAACAACTGCTGATCAATGACTCGAGATAAGTTACAGGAACTAGTGCTGATCAATGACTCGAGATAAGTTACAGGATCAAGTACTGATCAATGACACGAGATAAGTTACAGGAACAAGTGCTGATCAATGACACGAGATAAGTTACAGGAACAAGTGCTGATCAATGACACGAGATAAGTTACAGGAACAATTGCTTATCAATGACTCGAGAAAAGTTACAGGAACTAGTGCTGATCAATGACTCGAGATAAGTTACAGGGACAAGTACTGATCAATGACACGAGATAAGTTACAGGAACAAGTGCTGATCAATGACACGAGATAAGTTACAGGAACAACTGCTGATCAATGACTCGAGATAAGCTACAGGAACAAGTGCTGATCAATGACACGAGATAAGTTACAGGAACAAGTGCTGATCAATGACACGAGATAAGTTACAGGAACAAGTGCTGATCAATGACTCGAGATAAGTTACAGGAACTAGTGCGGATCAAATACTCGAGATAAGTTACAGGAACTAGTGCTGATCAATGACTCGAGGTAAGTTACAGGAACTAGTGCTGATCAATTACTCGAGGTAAGTTACAGGAACAAGTGCTGATCAATGACACGAGATAAGTTACAGGAACTAGTGCTGATCAATAGCTCGAGACAAGCTACAGGAACAAGTGCTGATCAATGATTCGAGATAAGTTACAGGAACAAGTGCTGATCAATTACTCGAGTTAAGTTACAGGAACTAGTGCTGATCAATGAATCGAGATAAGTTACAGGAACTAGTGCTGATCAATGACACGAGATAAGTTACAGGAACTAGTGCTGATCAATGACACGAGATAAGTTACAGGAACAAGTGCTGATCAATGAATCGAGATAAGTTACAGGAACAAGTGCTGATCAATGAATCGAGATAAGTTACAGGAACTAGTGCTGATATATGACTCGAGATAAGTTACAGGAACAAGTACTGATCAAAATGTTGTCTCACATTCGCGGACGTTCCTTATTCATTGACGTAGAATGAAGTCTTGCTGGAAGTGTCGGTCTCCTCAAGCCAATCAATAAATACCTCTTAGATTATTCCTGATGTGGGCTCTGGGGGCCTCTGTCGGGACTGGAATTGATCAGCAGACGAGACAGTTTTGGGAAAATGAGAGTCAGAGGCTACGAGGTGTGGAGTAAGGGTGAGAATAGGAGCAAAGAAATACGTTCAAGAGAGAGAGAGAGAGAGAGAGAGAGAGAGAGACAGAGAGAGACATAAGACAGACAACTTGAGAAAAGTGAAAGGGCATCGGTTGGGATGGAAAGAAGTGGATAGGATAAGGGGGAGAGAAAAAGAAGATTTGTTGAAAGGAAAATGTTCAAGACAGAGGGGCAGACGGGTTAAAGGAACGAGTTTGTGAGAGAAAGAGACGAAAGGAAAGGAGGGAGACTTAGAGACGATGTGAAATAACAAACCGAAGAAGGAATGAAGAGGTAGAATAAACTTACAAATGGGGAGGGGAGGAGAGAAGAGTGAGAAATGAGAGAGCGGTAAAGAAAGAGAAGTAAGAGGCGAGAAAAGAAAGAGGGAACAGAAAATGAGAGGTAGTATTGCGTCAGAAGTAGTGAAGGAGAGAGAGAACTCAGAGAGGATTGAGTCAGAAGTAGTGAAGGAGAGAGAGAACTCAGAGAGGATTGCGTCAGAAGTAGTGAAGGAGAGAGAGAACTCAGAGAGGATTGCGTCAGAAGTAGTGAAGGAGAGAGAGAACTCAGAGAGGATTGAGTCAGAAGTAGTGAAGGAGAGAGAGAACTCAGAGAGGATTGCGTCAGAAGTAATGAAGGAGAGAGAGAACTCAGAGAGGATTGCGTCAGAAGTAGTGAAGGAGAGAGAGAACTCAGAGAGGATATCGTCAGAAGTAGTGAAGGAGAGAGAGAACTCAGAGAGGATTGCGTCAGAAGTAATGAAGGAGAGAGAGAACTCAGAGAGGATTGCGTCAGAAGTAGTGAAGGAGAGAGAGAACTCAGAGAGGATTGCGTCAGAAGTAGTGAAGGAGAGAGAGAACTCAGAGAGGATTGCGTCAGAAGTAGTGA